>JAWNON010000073.1:5910000-5955000 GCA_035045945.1 Drosophila anceps
ACACACACACACAATATAAGCCCACTCTCATCTGCAAAAAGCGTTAAAAAGCAACAACAACGTGTCTGCTGCTGCTGTTGTTGTTGTTGTTGCTTGGGTTCTCGCGCGCCAAACAAAAGACTTAGAGCACAAACTTGTTCGCCGCGCGTGGGTGTTGAAAGGCAACGCGTTTGCGGCTCGGCTCAGCTCAGCTGCTGCTGCTGCTGCACGCCCACACGCAACTTGCTGTTGTTGTTGTTGTTCGTTCGTTCGTTCGCTGTTGCTGTTGCTGTTTGTTGTTTGTCTTTTGCGCGTGTTCGCTCAATTTGTGTTGCATTTGTTATTTGATTGTTGTTCTTGTTGCTTTTGTTTCGATTCGATTTCGAATGCGCGCGCGTTTGCATTTTGATTGCAGGTGTTTCTCATTGTTGTTGGTGTTGTTGTTGTTGTTGCTTCTTGCATTAGCTAACTGGGCAACTGGGCGCCCACATTCCAATCAAGCGGCACTATATATACTATATATGTATATATCATGTATCATAACACAATATGCAAAATAGCAAAAGGCATATCAAATTCGGCCAGACACACACATACACACACACACACACACGCACACTTACATTGGCTTAGTTAAAGGGAGGGGGTGAGTTGATTGGGTTTATTGACACTGATCACTGAATCTGAACAATAAGACACTTTAACACGTTGTTGCAGTTGCTCTTGTTGCTGTTGTTGTTGTAGCTGCTGCGCTCGCATTACAAGATTTTACGCGCAGGAGAAGCATTCGCGGCGCTCAAATATCAGACGAATCGCAGAAACGATCCTACTCCGACAGCGTGATACGACTGACTGACCGATTCCCCACGTATGACAACGTCGGCGACAGAGGCAACGGCGACGGCGACGGCGGCTGCGACGGCGCTACCTGAACGAACCAACCAACACACGCACACACATGCACACAAACACAAACACACACACATATATAGCGGCAAGCGAAGACAGACGTCAGCAGCGTTGCGTCGGCCAGTTGGACCAGCACACACACACAGACAGACACACAGACAGAGTCATACACAGCGATCGCACACTCATACACTCATACACACATGCGCGCATATCAGTTCAAAATGGTTGGAATCTCTGCCTGGCTGTCGCGTATTCTGACATGCGCAGCGGCCGGACAGGGCGTTACAAGCAGCGCAGCATTAAAAAATAGTTTTCATTGATTCGCGCGGTCGATCGTATGGTAGGAAGAACGGCAACAGTGGGCCGGAAGTGCGCACTTAACTTTTGTCGCCTTTGGCTTAGCCTCATGTTGCCGTTGCCGTTGCCGTTGTCGTTGTTGTTGTTGTTGATGCTTGCCAAGTCGCGCAATTTCCCAGCACTTGTTGCGCCTTAATTATGCCAGAGCTTTTTCATTAGCTACCTTATATTTCGTAGTTATTGTTGTTGTAGCTGTTGTTGTTGCTTTTGCATGCAATTGATAAAAAGGATGAAAAAAAACCAGCACAGCGGGCATCGAACATGCAACATGCAACTCGAACCGGCTAGCTGGCTGCACGCTAAGCGCAAGCAAGCCAGATTTATGCGCAGTCGACGTGCGTGCGAGCGAGCGCAATATACAAATCACACAAGCACACGCATACACACACACACACACACACACGCATACACATACACATGCGCAAGCACAAACGAAACGAGCAGCATTGATCGTGTATAACAAGTTGGGTGTATAACAGTTGCGCGAATGCAAACTGAGCGACGGCTGCTGTTGTTGTTGTTGTCGTTGTTGTTATTGCTAGCCTGCCTGCCTGCCTGCCTGTCTGCCTGCTTGTTGTTGTTGTTGTTGTTGTCGTCTCATTGCTTTTGCGTCAATAGAACCACAACGAACGACGAACGACAGCGGCAACAACAACAATAGCAAGCGCAAACGACGTTGATTCGTATTGGCTGCAGCCACAAATACTCATTGCTCGCACACACACACACAGCGGGCAGACCAATTGCAGGTCTTAGAGCAGCGACAAAAACAAACAACAACAACCACATAGCGCACTCGCATGTTAATTGAGACAAAGTAGAGCGAGCGCGAGCGCTAGCGCGGACGCTAGCTCGCAGGATGTGAGCGATGCTGGCGCTGGCAGCTGCTGCTGCTGCTGCTGCTGCTGCGCCACAAATATGTAACTAATTTCTAATTGGATTTTGCTGTTACAGTTTGCCTCACTCTTCTTCTTCTTCGAATTCATTTCTTTTCGTTTTGCGTGCGTGTCCATTAAAGCGTTAAATACGTAAAGCTTTTGATTACGATTTCTTGAATTGTTTTTGTTTTTTTTGTTTTTGTTTTGTATGTTAACTTTCCTACCTTCTGCGTTATGACTGAACCGTTCGCCGAGGCGCCCAGGCTGCCATTCTTGGCTGGATCCTTGCTCAAGTCTTCGGGCTCACGTTTGATGCTTAGCAGCTGCTGCTGTTGTTGCTGCTGCTGCACTGCAGCGGAGACGATCGAGCCCGCGCTCCCCACTCCTGCCGTGGTTATGGTCACAATGTCGCTGGGATGTGGCGGCTGCTGTTGATGCTGCTGTTGCTGCTGCTGCTGCTGCTGCTGTTGTTGTTGCTGTTGCTGCTGTTGTTGCTGTTGCTGTTGCTGTTGTTGCTGCTGCTGATGCGAAATTGTTGTTGTGGAGACAACGCCGGTTGTGGCGGACGACGATGAGGGGTGTGAACCAAGCAGAAAGCCTTGAATTTCATTTTGCGATAGGCCAGAGACATCGATAGGTGTGGTCTGGCCATTCAGTTTGCCGGCGCTGCTCGCATTGCTGCAAAAAAAGATCATAAGACGAAGGAAATGGCAGAGCAACAGAGATAGCAATTGATAGAAATGAAAGAGAAAACAGATAAAGCGAGAAAGAGAGAGAGAGAGAGGGGGAGATAGGAGAGAAAGAGAGAGAGAGCATGGCATGAGTAAAAAGATTTACATTTCAAATTGCCTAATTTAAATGCTTAATTACTTAATTAATTAATTATAATTAGTGGGAATTATCGGCAATTATGCCTAAGTACTTAATTACTAATGCCCACCCACACAGAGACACACAGTCGCCGTCTAACGGTACTCCAACCAAATGGCAAATCCCAATCAGAAAACTGACAATCAAAAGTGCGCAAAATATGCAGAAATTGCAAATTTTCAATTGCTAATCCGTTGGCTGCGCCTAATTTGCCAGCCAGCCAACAACTACATACACCTGTAGCTGCAGCTGAAGCTGCGACCTGTTACCAACTGGCCAATCGACTCAAATACACACAGAGACACACACGCACACACACACACTGAGCCGAATAGGAGCAACGACAACTGAAAACCAAACCAGATTCCAGCTGCAGCGCGTCCAGCAAAAGCAAACAAAAAAAGCAAAAAAAAAAATAAAAATAAAAAAAAAAACCAGTCGACAAATATATATATATATCTACATATATATATAACTGCACAATAAAAACAAATTGCATTCAATGAAAATAACCAAAAGCTTTTTTTTCTCGGGGTAAAAGGCCCAAATCTCTCGCCCTCTCTCTCTCTCTCTCTCTCTCTTTTTGTGTGTCTCCCTAGCTCGATCGATGACAAACAAAATTGAATCATATATTTTTATACTGCTGCTTATTCTTCTTCGTTCTTCGTTCTTTTTTTTAGTATTATTTTTGTCAAGGTCACAGCTGTCGAGCTTTACCAAAGTTGGTCAAGAATTTTGAGTCACTTCTTAGGCCAAAAATCTTTCGGGAATTTCTGCTCAAAATAAAAGCAAAAGAACTTGTTCCAATTGACGGTTTACTTTTTTTCTCATTTTGTTTTTTAATTTTTATTATGACGTCAATTGCTTTAGAAAAATAAAAATATATTAAGAATTTTAACTCAGCCTAAATCGTAAAAGCTCTAAATTAACTCAATTCCCATGCGAAAAAGCGACTTGGTATGAGTCGCAGCTTAAAATGGACTTTATGACTGCATAGTTTATGTATTTATATATGTATTTTAATATTTTTATATATAAATAATAATTCTCATTAAAGACAGCTTAAATATGATTCGAAAACTTGTTTTCAAAATAAATCTGTTTACATTTGATTAAGTATAAAATTGGTTTGAATTACAGATTTAATTTTTTCTTATCAATTTTTTTAAAGCAAAACAAAAATAATGCGCGTTCAAGCAGTGAAAGGAGTCGATTGGCTTTGAGTAATATCTAAAGGTAGAGTCTGGAAATTTTGAATATACGTATATTCATACAATATAACATATCATTGTGTACGTTGAGTACTTTGAGCAAGCTTGGATACGCCTCGTCTAAGATATGGCAAATTGAGTGTTACTGTATCGTTAACAAAAACGATTAAGGCTTGAAATGTATATGCATATATATAACATTACATACTACATACATATGTATATATACTCATAATCATGCCAACTCAGCTAATAAGCTCAAGATTATATCTCCACGCCTACTGAATGAATGATGAAAGTCTGGAATAGGACAAAAAACTCTTTATCTCGCATAGCCTCTAAAGCAGAAACTGCAAGTTTCTCAAGACTACTGAGCTACTTTATAGATAGATCTATAAATCTATAAATTGTATCGTCTGTTCATCAAGAAGTTTTAATGCTTGTTTAAGCTTATCTCTTTTTGGACTTTGTACGGGTATTATGCAGTCGTTCCTAGACAACCACACAGCTCTCCTACTCTTACTCTTAGAACAAAAGTTTATATGAATTAAAATTGACTTTCCTTCCAAATGAAGCTTGTTTTAACGTGAATTTTACTTCTAAAAAGTTTAACATAGCTTGAAAATAAATTGCTAGAAATTAGATTCAAGATATTTTTTTAATATTGTCATTAACAATTTTTTCTATTTTATAAAACTTTAAGAAATTCTCCTATATACGTTCATGCGCGGATAACTAAAGCATTATCTAAGGCAGTAAAGTAAATCCCACTTAGGAACAGTTTTTATAGTTCTAGTTCTTCTATATAGAACAGTTCTATAGTTTTCTATGCCCAAGTTATCAAATACCTATCAAATATATAATATTATTTATAAAATATGTAAAATAAAATTTAAACTATTTTTCCTAAATAAATATCAAACAAAATAATATATATTGCAAAATATATAATAATAATTTTATAAATAAATATAAAATAAAACAAATTATTTTTTAAAATATATGAAATATATAATTTAAAAATATAGATAATTTTTTTTAAAATATATATTTTGAATATAAAATAAAATATATTTTAAAAAATATACAGAGGATATTTTATAATTATATATTTTATATATTTACTCATAAAAACAACTAAAAATTTGGGTAAATTTAAAAAATTTAACAAACAAAAGGAAATTCAATTAAAATCTAAAGATCAAGGAAACCTCGGAGAGAGAGAGAGAGAGAGAGAGAGAGAGAGACATGTGACATACACATTTACATACATAAAATGTTTACGTATACAAATAAACAAACTTCATTTGCAACAAGCTCAAGTTGACAATAAAAAACTTTAGCATAATAATTTTTCAAGAAACGAACCATTAAAATAAAAAACCACAAAAATGAGAACAAAATGTCGCAATTTCTTTAGCGAGCAGCAGTAGCAGCAGCTGCTGCTACGGTGTTTTTTTTTTTTTTTTTTGGCATAGCTCTGCTGTCTCGATTGCGAGATACATTTGTATCTATGATCGTGTGCATTTGGCGGCGGCCTGAGCTAAACACCGGAGCGCCCGTCGAGTGCCCGATTTCACCCGAATTCCAAAATTCTACGACATGTTCTCCAACTTAATGTGGGGTTAAGGCCGCAACACGGACATCGCCAGCTGAACGAGACAGATACAGATACAGATACAGATACATATACAATATAAATATATATGTATGTGTGTGTGTGTGTGTGTGTGTGTGTTTGTGTGTGTTTGTGTTTGTGTGTGTGTGTGTGTGTGTGTGTCTGTACATTATGAAAACATGGCAACAGTTTACTTTTTATGTTCTACAGAACATTTTGCAGAAACAAAAACATTTTCGTAATGCGATATGTTTTTTATTTCTAGCTTGGCTTATTATCCATATACATATACATATATGTATATAAACATATACATACATATATATGTATGTATGTACATATACAAAGCATTGGGCCGCCCGTTTTTAGGGTCAGTTTCGTGTAAATCACGTAGCTGTTGTTATTAGACGACAGCAGCAGCAGCAGTAGCAGCAGCTGAAGAGGGGGGCACAAAGCGCTTAAACTGTCTTTTAATTGTGTTTCTAAGCCAACGGCTACCCGCAACGACCTTTTCCATGCCCCCTTAGCGGTGCTCAGAGTTCGCCTCCCCGTTACAGTTTCGACAGCCGAACAACCTGAACTTGATATAAAACGCAAAACAAGCGACCAAATGACTTGAGAACTTCAGCCAAAACTTGTTGTGTGTGTTGTGTGTTTATAACCGCACACTGTACACCCTACCTAAACGTGCAGTTGACACAAAGTGGAGTGAAAGGAGTTTGGTAAGAGAACAAAGGACATGAGTGAAATGCATTCTACAAGCAGCACAAACTGTGCGATGATAAAGCAAAAGGAAATTTTATAAAGAATACGTGAGATTTAAGTTATTCATTTAAATGAAAGACTAAGCGATAGTGCGAGGAGTGTAAATGTGAGATATATAATGCAGAGAGACGACAGAGGAAGTGGATAAGGGGGAGACTCTGTGAAGTACATCAAAGTAAATTCACAGATTTTAATGAGCAAGAGAGAGAGATAGAAATATATAAAAATAAAGAAAAGATAAAGCGCGAGATAAATAGAGAAATAGATAGAGAGAGGGCTATAGAAAAAGAAATGGAAATCAGAGCAAGCGAGAGAGTGACCGAGAAAGGAGGAGTACTAGAGAGATGTATGAAAAGGAAGAACGGAAAATGTAAACAGAGAGAATGAGAGAGAGAGAGAAAGAGAGAAATGTAGAGAGAGATGTAGGGAGAGATTTAGAGAGAGATGTAAAAAGAGATATGTAGATAGAAAGAGATATATAGAAAGAGGAAGATACATATAAAGAGAGGGAGATGTAGAGAGAGATGTATAGGGAGAGAGTGAGAGGGAGGTGTAGAGAGAGAGAAAGAGAGATATAGAACGAAAGAAAGAAAGAAAGAGAGAGAGATGTAGAACGAGAAAGAGAGGATGTAAAACGAGAAAGAAAGAGAGAGACGTAGAACGAGAGAGAGAGAGAGAGCGCTAAAAACGGAGAGAAAGTCAATTAGTTAATTTATGAAAATAGGTTAGATAGGCATAAATGGGAGGAATGATCAAGAGAAAGAGGCTATAAAAAGCATTTAAAACGCTTAAAGAAAACCATATGAAGACAAGCCTAAACTAATCCATATCAAATTAAAATTTGTTAAAATTCGCTGAGACAATTGATAATACTAATAACTTGAAGCAAACTAATAGATCTGGCAGATAGCAGACAATATTATTCTGAATAAATAAAATAATAAACCAAAATGCAAAATAAATTGAAATTGAAATTGAAGACAACAAAAAAACTGACAATGGAGCAGCGTGAATAAATAATAAAAGTTATAAAATATTGTTTAGATAAATATATAAATGTGATGAAAGAAAGGAAATGATGAGCCTTGAAAAACAACAATCGAGAGGAACAGAGAGAACAAGTGAATTTTTTGTTTATTTATTTATTTTTGTTTTTTAATTAATGCAAAAGTCGTCAAAATAAAGTTATTAATGTTATGAATGCAAATGTTTAATCAATTCCAATCAGCAAACAAAAAAACAATAAAAGCCAATAAAAATATATTAATTTGACAAGCGAAATAAAGATCATAATTTCCATAAAGTGTTTGAATAAAAATCTATAAAAATGAAGAAGAAGAAGCAGAAGTAAATTAGCGAAGTCAAACTGCAGGCTATAGCCAATGGAGCTTAAGTTAGTTGGGGCATGGCGTGGTCTGTGTCACAGCACAAGGCAAAAAGAGGAAGAAAAGAAGTGAGAAAAGCGGCACAGAAGCCGTACACACCGAATTTCATAACTTGATTTTTCGGAAGTGCCGCTGGCTACGTGCCGACGCCAATTTCCACGAAGTTCGAGAAGGAACGACGCACTGGAACACACACACACACACACACAAATAGAGCGCGGGCAACCCAAATTCCAGGTGGCATAACGGAGGGGGGGTGAATGAGAGGGGGAGTGGCAGTGGCTTACCTCCACACAAATTGCTGTTGTGATCTGTTATTGTGCTGCTGCTGCTGCTCAGCATCGACATCTCTGTAGTAGCTGTAGACAGCATAGGAGGAGGAGGATGAGGTGGCGGCGGCGACGGGCGCTGCGGCATCGTTGGCTGTTGCAACTGCAACTGCAACTGCTGTTGCTGGGGGCGGCGGTGTGGCCTGCTGCTGTTCGCTCAATTGTATCTCATCTGCCACCGATTGCATTAGCCCAGCGGCAGTGAGCGGCAGGTGTTGCAGCTGCTGCTCCTGCTTGGGCGGCTCATAGTAACGCGATGGCGATTGGCTGCCATAATGATGCTGAGGTAGATGCTGTGGCAAATGCTGCTGCTGCTGCTGCAGATGCTGTTGATGATGGAGTTGCTGCTGCTGTTGCTGCTGCTGTTGGTGCTGTTGGTGCTGTGCGTCTAGGCTGTAGCTGCTGCGTCTAACAGGTAGGGTTGGGTTAATCAAAACACGAAAAACGAAAAGGGAGAGCAGCTTGCGAGCTGAGCTTTGGCGGCGTTCAGGTGCGTGCAGTTAGCCAGTCGAGCGAGCCCCATTAGCATTTATTTACATAACACATTTGATTTTTGTTTTTGGCCAGGTGTGTGCGTGTGTGTTCGCGCGTGT
The DNA here is from genome assembly GCA_035045945.1 of Drosophila anceps. Lineage (NCBI taxonomy): Eukaryota > Metazoa > Arthropoda > Insecta > Diptera > Drosophilidae > Drosophila > Drosophila anceps. The sequence continues at coordinate 5,918,898 of JAWNON010000073.1, forward strand.
GTGTGTGTGCTGTAACTCTCTTGCGGCAGCTTTTAGCTTTTATTTTTCGGGCAACAACAAAAAAAAAAAAAATTGATTCGTTTAGCGCTATTAGCGCGATTAGATGAATGCTGTTAAAAATGCCAGCGACAACAACAAAAACTACAACAATAGCTACAACAATAACAATTGAAAGCGGCGTCAACTCGCTTTCTTCAACACTTGAGCGCGCGGCTAAAGGAATCGCATGGAATCGCAAGGAATCGCCGCAAGTGGTCCGCTAATTACTCAGTTCCCATGGCCAATGGAATACTTTTAAGTGCAGGTATTGTATTATATACATATTTTTTTTTTATATTTGCAACAGCCAAACACTTCATTAGCAGGCCCAACGGGGCGGCAGTGGCCAGCAACAAGTAGCGAAAAAAAATCAAAAAAAATATTTGATTTTTTTTGGCAAACGCATATTGCAGCAGCAACCCTAAGCGATGGCAACCCTGTGGATTCACATGCAGCGCATTAACACCTGAAAGCTTTGCGCAAACAAAAAAGGGGCCGTAACGTAGGCTGGGCGCTGCGGTATCAAAATGCCTGGGAAGTGGCAGCCCAGGGGCAAGCCCAAGCCCAAGCCCGAGCCCGAGCCAAGGTAAGCCCAGCCAAAGGTAAGACAAGGTGTCCAGCTTAAAATGTCTTGGCGGACAAAAAAAAAAGTGGCATAAAACCGGATTCAATGCTAGTGCAGCTGCTGCTACTTCTGCTACTGCTACTGCTGCTGGACGCATCCGAGACGCGACCGTTAGATCATAATTGATATTTGTGGCAGGGCCCAGAAGGAGACTCAAGCGCGTAGACAATAGCCCAAGCAGCTCGGACAGCGTCCCTTTTCTTCCACACAAAGCGCTAATTTGCATAATGCTTTCAGCTATCGCCTTTAAGCAAGTCGGCAAAAGGATTCATCATCAATGTCGGGCTGGCCGGATGGATTCACATGGGCCGTCCTCAGCATTTGATACGGTCGAATGACGCTAAGCAGGCGAGAGACAGAGAGAGGGAGAGAGAGATCTCTGCAGCTACACAATTATTGTTGTTTTGTCATTGTTTCTCAACGTTGGACATCGCACCTCTTTCTTGCTCGAATCTCGCTGCGTCTTAGCGTGTCCGGCGCGGAGGACATGCGTGCACTTTAGAGCGGATAGATCAACCCCTTCTGGGCAGCGGCGGAGACAACGCAACTGATTTGCATAAATATATCAATCGTGGACCAGGTAAACATTTTTTTTTTTTGGTTGTATTTTCATTCCATTTCATTTCAACCCCCCGCCTGGTCTTTAATAGGAACAACAAATCCTTTGGGCTCTATGTCCACCCCGTTGTCCCCTGTTTGCTGTGCATTTCTGTACAGCCAAAAGGATAACCGTGGCGAGTCCCCGAGTCCATTAATTTGTCCACAATGCCCGAGCGCGCATCCTTTTGCGCCTGACCATGGGCTGAGTGTGAGAAATGTTTTGCAGCAGCGTCTGCGTTGCGGCTGATTGGATTTGATTCAAAGCGGCGCCCAGCTGTTCCAATTGGGAAAACTGAACGACTCGCAGCATTTACATGCTCATCTTTTATGCAAATGGAGAGCGAGAGAGCAACAGACTCGCTCTCTTTTTCTCTCTATCCATAAAATGTCGCTGGGTCGAGCGTGGCTAAAGCAAAGCAGCCAGCGTTTATTTTATTTTTGGTTTTTTCTTTCATTTTTGGCTGTTTTCGGGCGTGGGGGCTATAAATTTCTCATTCGTATCGCATTAATTACTACAATATTATCAACAGCTACAGCAAAGACATAAAAACCAAAAAAATACGAAACAACAAAAACAATAACAGCAGCCGCCGCCGCCGCCGCTACTGCCGCAGCGCAGCAGCAGCGAACGCATAACGCAGCGGCCATATTGAAAAAAGATGCAAAGCATGCGAGCGAGAGAGAGAGAGAGCAAGACAGAGCGAGCGCCTGCGCGGCAGTCGAAATGAATGAACGCATTAAAAGCTTTTTAGCTTAAGAGCTTTTCATACAGCAAATGTTACAGCATATTACAATGTTACACACACACACACGCGCGCGCTCGTATTATAACAGTGTTGGAGGGGGTGGTTGGTTGGTTGGTTAGTTGGGCGCATGCACATGAACGCCGTCAGCTGCTGCTGCTGCTGCTACAACTACCGTGACTCGGCTATCCAGTCTGTATAGGATATGGCATAGCTGCTGCTGGCATCCTGCATCATGTGCAGCCGTTAAACGAATCCCGTTAACAAACGCACAAGTGCTCAAACTGTACGAAAAAGGCGCGCGCGTGCCTGCCTTCGCAGCTGTTATACGTAGCTCGTCCACTGTCACTGCTGCTGCGGCTGCTGCTGCTGCGGCTGCGTCCACAGCTCATGTCGACCGTTTGCCAATGTAATTGAAACTACAATTGAAGCACATTGTTGTTGTTGTTGTTGTTGTTGTCGATGCCTTTTGCAGTTAGTTCTTGAAGTGAGCTTTTTTGCGTTGTTCTCTTCCTTTTTTCTGTGGCGTGTGTGCGTTTTTCTTTATCTTTGCGCGCCGCGACGTTGGCTACGTTGCGAGTTAAGCTCGGGCACTGATACGCATTCGCACAGTTATATTCGGCAAAAAGAATATATGTATATGTATAGCATATATACGTCTATATGTATATATATAAAACAACAACAATTTGTATATACTACATATATAAACTTGATGCTGTTGTCGACCTTGTGGCTTTTCGATATCAACTGAAAACCACTTTGAGCGTTCGATAAACTTGTAGCGCCAATTCACAATGTACATGTGGAGATCTAGAGATGTGTGGAGAGAAGTGTGGAGGTGCTAGAAGTGGAGAAGTGGAGTATACCAGCAGCAGCAGCAGCAGAGACAACAACAACAGCAACTGACGACGACAAACGACAGTCGAAAGCGTACGACGTTGAATTGTGTTAACATGTTTCTTCTTGTCTCGCTCGACATCATTGTTGCTGCGACTGCTGCGACTGCTGCGACTGCGACTGCTGCTCTGCTGCAGGTAGACTGCGCAGGTGAACAGGTTTGTTTTTGTATCAAAATGTCCAAACGCTGTTGCACCTTTAATATTAATAATAATAATAATAAAAAATGAGACGAGAAAAAAACAAAAGCAAAAGCAAAAACAAAAACAAACGACAACGCCAAGTGCTGCACGCCGAACTTCTGTTGCCCTTACAGACACCGCGATCACTCAAGCGATCGCAGTTACAAGCGTAACTTGTTGTGCATTGTATCTGTAGTCGACAGAGTGAGAGAGAGAGAGAGAGAGAGAGAGAGAATGAGAGAGAGAGAAGCTGTAGATAAACCAAACTAAATACTTTATATAATCAAATTTGAATATACTTCATCGAAAGCTTTTAAAATCAATGCTTTTATAAAGCTTCAACATTTACTGATTCAATAATTGAATTTCTGGGACGGGGCAATTGTATGCGAGGCTTTGTGTAAGCTTAACTTGAAAATTCCTATGTCCTTTAACTTAAAAGTTAATTGGAAAAGTAATATAAGAAAGCAACTTCCACTTAATGACACTTAAAGCTTTCAATCTGCATTCCACTTTGATCTTTATAAACATAAATATCTACACAGCCATAAATACTAAAAGCTCGTGAAATAAATGAGCTATAAGCTTAAGTTAAAATTGAATTTAATGCTTCTTTCACATCACGTTGCATTACGCTAAAAGCTTTTTCATTTCAAAGCTTAAGCTTTTGCGTAAGTAAGCGTAAAAGCAGTTAAGTACATATATGAATCGGTTTTAAAGCTTAATAGTGCGATTAGTACATAATACCCTAGAAAGCTTTTACAAAAGCTTCCAAAAAGAGTATATATGTTTAATATATCCTTTATTTACCATGTTTGCATAAGAAATGATAACAATGCAGTGAGCTTTTAGGCTCAAAGTCATCAAAGCGCTTTTCGTGCACTTGAAAGCTGCTTGACAAAGCGTTTGACTAAGCTGATGTGCCAACAATGGGCCCAATCAAATATAAATGCTCCATTTCCTATGGGTGTTCAAGTGTGTCTGTGTGTGTGAGTGTGAGTGTGTTAGTGTGTAAACAATAAGCCCACTGAAATATTGTCAATCGAGGGTAGTTAGGGGCAAAGTCAAAGCCAATAGCAAAACACAATGCAATAATAAATGCGCTTACGGCTCAGATATACAGATAATTAAAGACAGTCACTGTTTACACTCGCACAGCTAAAAAGGTGTCGACAATTTGCTGGCCAGCACTGTACACACTCACACATACACACACACATGCAGCTATTTTTTATCGTGACTAAAATGTCATATTAAAATAAAAAAATAAAATAAAAATTGAATAAAAAATGGGGGAATAAGAAAAAAAAGCAAAATAAAAATACAAAATAAAATATCAGGCAAAAAAAAAATATGTTTTGCAGCTCGGAAATTTAATATGAACACTAAAGTGAAAGTAAGTAAATAAATGAGGTGTGCCTGCCGGACACACACTGCGTCCATACCTGTGTGTGTATGCGTGTGTGTGTCTGTGAGTGTATGACCGCGAACGCCCCACAAGGAAGGCTATCATGAAGGGCATCCTTATATATGTATCGAGGCAGGCATACGAGTATACGTATGGAAATTTCACAAAGTGCAATTCATTTTAACACAATTTTCTGTGGTTTCCGCATGACAAATTTAAATACACTGCACAACAAAAGCAGGCAACAGGGCATAGGTAATCAATTTAATGGAATTTTTTTATGCTTAAGATAAATAATTTCAAGACCATGAACAGGCAATATATAATAAATATCAAACAATGTAATTAGTTTCATATAGAAAACTGTTCCTAAAACTGTTCCTAGCAAAACAGTCTGAACGAAATTTATTATTTTTCTTGTATTTCTAAAACCTAATTCAAATTCAATTATAAGGCTAAATTCAACTGTTCACAGCAAACTTCTTATGCTAACAAAAAATAAAATCTAACTAACAGTTAATTTAGGAATTTTACTTTAATTAAGCTTGACGCCACTGTATACAGCATCAGCTGTTTACAGAACAAAACTGTTCCCACTTTGTTGAGAACAGTTGAAACATGAGAACAGAAGAGTTTAGTTTACACTTCTAACAGCAAAATCAAATAAATATATAGAGCGCCAACTGCTCTTGACTATAAAGTTAAGAATTAATACAAGAAATGAGAACAGTTTTTCCGAAGCTGATGTCTTATAACAATTTTTGAGCTAGTTTGATGAAAAATTCTCGTTTCTTAAGTTATTTATGCAACCTTTAAGATGAGAACAGTTGTGCTTTGATAAGCTTTTGTGCTAAGTGGACTTTACACTCTCTCACGCCACGGCAAGTGATCGGGGTCGGCGAGCAGTGAACTTTGATTTAGATCGTTAATTGAATTGTAAAATCGTCTTTAAAACAGACATAAATGATGGATATTATGCTGTATGCCCGCCTATGTAACTGACGGACTGACTGACGGACTGACTGCCTGCCTGTTGCACAAGATGCTTTTAATGAAAATGCAATAGCCGTTAAATCGTGTTGGTTTTTCTTCTCTTTTTTTTTTTTGTATATTTTTTTATAGCGCCTAAGCAATAAATAAAGCCATTCAATGTTTCTTTATAATCGTGCATTGCTTTGCACTCAACCAAATAATGTGGGTAATAAATGCCGCTGGCGCTGGCGCTGACTCTGACGCTGACGCTGGTGATGGCGATCGTCGAAGCTTTCGTCACAATGCCTTGACATTTCGTCAAGCTTGCAAAGCTCCAAGATTAACTAACTGTGAGGAAGGGAGCTTAACTCTGCTGCACAGTGTAGTCGCATGTAAGCAGCTTATTTATGCGATCCATGGCAAAAGGGTCCGTAGGACAGGGAAAGATGCGACAGGCGAAGGATTTGCAGTTAATGCAAAGAGCGTCAACAGCGACAACAACAAAGGTCACACACAGATGGCTTAATGTCAATTTAAAAACAAAAGAATCAACAAAATATGCAACTAGCAACTACCCTGTAATGCGCGAGAAAACCACTGTCAAGCATCAATAATAGTAAAAGTGCTTACAGATAGCTTTTAAATTAATCAATCATGCATAAGTCAATGATCGACTTCTAAATACTCTATAACAAGTTCTTAATGGGATTAACACAACATATTAGTATAGAATGATTTTAATATATGTTTTTAAATGCAAAATGGCGCATAAATTACAAAATTTATAAATTACAGGGTATACATAACACCAAATTTCTTTAATTTAATTAGTAGCAAATTTAAAGATAGCAATATGCACTAATATGCCCTATATGCACACTTAAAAGTATAGGGTATTGAAATTAGGCAACTACAGTACGCCAAAAGTGTCCCAACTCGAGAGTAAGAGAGAGAGAAAGAGAGCGCAAGAAAGAAAGAAAGAACTGTTGGCAATGCAACGACTACATATCAAGGAAGGCTAAAACCAACTGTACAACATGCGAGGCGAACACCAACACGCAAGCCGATTGAGATGGAGCTGCGATGGAGGCAGCTGTGGCAGAGGTTGTGCCAACCGATGTGGTCAATGTGGCGCATTTGTTAGAATGCAACGAGGCGAACCGAGGCGAGCCGAGGCGAGGCGAGACGAGGCGCCGCAGAAGACATTGCCATCAACGTCTTTGGGGCCAGCGCGTTGGTCAAACAGCATGCCAAACGTCAGAGGCGTCTGCCGAGTCCAACAAAAGTCCAGGGTGTCCACGTTGTCCCGGCCAGCGTCCATATGCGGAAACGCAATTTTGTCGTTATTTATGGACCTTGGCGTGCATGCAACATGCATGGTGTGCTGCAGCGGCAACAGCAACGGCAACAACGTATGCTGCCTCCGCTATAACAGGATGACCATCGACGTGGCATTAGAAGCAAGAACAAGAAGAAGAAGCAGGAGAAGAAGAAGGAGAAGGAGAAGAAGGCGAAGCTGTTGCAGCGGCATGCAGATGCAGATGACGATGACTTAGTTGGTGTTGCAGCAGCAAGCAGCAGGCAGCAGGCAGCATGCTGCATGCAGCACCTTGCTCGAGGTGCTTACCACACGGCGCACATTCGAGCCGTAACGGTTCTCTATTAGATTAATTTATATTCAAATTTTTATTACTTGCGCATACCAAAAGCGCGACGACGACGACGACGACGACGACGACGACGATGATGATGATGATGGCGGCTGCTGCTGCTGCGGCTGCGGCTGCTGCTGCTGCTGCTGCTCTAAAATGAATTGCCAGGCGCTGTTGCCGAGGTTGAGGCTGTGGCACATCCGCGTGGAGGCTGCGGCTGACTCTTTGGCTGTGTATTATTAGCCTCTCGCCTACTTGCAGATTCGATGCACGCCAAATGCCACAGATGTTGCTGCTGTTGCTGTTGTTGTTGTTGCAATAACGTATAGTAGAAACAGTTACAACGGAAGCTGTCATTCGCCTTGGGAATGGGGTCTGAGGATTGCCAGCGAAATGTTTCGGGCCATGGCTAAAATAGGGGGAATTGCGCTGGCGTTGCAGCTAGTTGTTGTTGTTGTTGTCTGTTGCCTGTTGCCTGTTGCTCTTGTTAGTGTTTGTTGCCTATCGCAATAATTAACAGTAAAACGGACAGCGGTTAATTCAAATGCATGAGAAATGCAAATGATGCAACATTTTGTAAGCCAAAAGGACGTTTCGATGCCACCAACAACAACTGTTGTCAATGAAGTTGTTGTTGTTGTTGTTTTTGCTGTTGCTGTTGTGGTTGCTGTTGGCGCAGCTGCTGCAGCTGCTGCTGTTTCTGCTGCAAGGTTCAAATATGTGCAACAATTAGCCAAGATTTATGATAAGATGTGGGCCGTGCCACATGGCACAAGCAACAAGTTTAAACAAACAAATCAAAATAACAGGCGACAATCGATCAGCAATCGATTGCAGAAAATCGATAACGATTGACAGCAATTGAAATTCAAGCAGCTGCTATGCATTTGAGAGTTCTTCATTTTGACTGGTAACAAATGTCTTAAATGAAAGTTGAGCTTTATAGAAATCATTCTTGAAGACATATAAAAAGAGTTCTATAACAGCGATTGTTCCTATAGCTTACATATATCTACTATATATAACATCCCTATCATTTTAATCAACGAAAGACTGAAATTTTCTCTTATTTTTACTATTTAAATATATTATATATATATCATAATTAAAAATTAATTATATATTTTCTCGACAACTAAAAGAAAATTTTGTACACTGAAGCTTTAACTGATTTTCCCCAAGATATACCAATAAAACATGCTATAATTCCGATAATAATCGATTCTTTTAAAAGATATTTTAGTATAAAAACTAAAATGTTGATAAAAAAAGGAAAATTCAGCATTAAAGTTGAAAATGTCAAGCTTTATCATAATTTTCTGAGTACAAAAGGGTTTTTTACGACTGTCTTGCGTCTGAGAGTTATCTGTAGAATTATTATGCTAGGACTGGCCAGATCAGAGCACTATGTCTAATCTGCCCGAATCTAGCATATGAATAATTTAAAAATATATTAGTTTTAACATTAAGCAACTCTTTGGCAAGGCTATAAACTGCACACACAAAAGGCTACATAGCGCTGCAGCTAATGCAGATCTGGCATATATAAGTACGCATACATATACCCAGCTCTATCTCATTCTCTGCCTCTTGCTCTATTGGTAACAAAACCATAATACCCTGCACATGTCTATAACAACAGCTAATTGTTCTCGTCTCATTAGTCAGTTTATAATTGATAGATATTCCAGCACTCTTCCTTTCATTGATTCAATTTGCTAGCGATGACTCAGCGACGCAATCAAATGCTTCAGTTAATCATAGAAAATTATAGAAAATTGGCAAAACTTAGAAAATTAAGAAGATAAAAAACATGTTTAAAAAGTGAAAATTATAAATATTATATAATATATATATATATGTATATATATCACATAATGTAGAAAATATTGGAATTGATTTATCCAATGAGAACAAAACTAACTCTCTACATAGGACTCTATTATATTATATACTATATACATATACTATATACATGTATTTTTAAAGACTTTAATTCAGGTAACTCAGAAACATTCCAGAGCTCAATAAATAATCCAGTAATGCTAAGAATACAAACAGAGTTCAATGAACACGAGATATTGAAGCCAGTGTCTAGAAGAACCAGCGACAATGTTCTTAGAGATCGACTTAAATATTCATTAAAATTTCATAACTTAACAAGTCCTAACTGCATAGTTCAATAACTGTATATATATCAACATATATGCCATATATCTTATCTATAAATATATATATACATTCCTAAGATTATTATCTTAAGAGCAACAGATTCACTTCACGCTCAAAGTATCTTTCATACACCCAACACAATCAAGGTATCTTTAAGATACATTTAAACCTAAGCTACAGATACCTATAGATCTTTAGATCGCATAATATCAGACAAATAAGTGCTTTACTCACCCCTGCAAATGTTCCTCGACATCGGCCACTATGTAGACGGGCTGGCCTGTGCCGCTGGTGGTTGTCGCATAGGGCAGACCTGCCTGCACCACCACCTGACCATCGGAGACGAGGCTGCCAATATCACCGCCCGAATAGATCTCAAGGCCCTTCTGATCGCTGGTGGAATAGATGACAGTCTTGCTGCCATCGTTGTAGATCAAATCGATGTGCTTGTCCGGCTGATACAGTTCCGGGTCCAGTTTCTGTGGCACGCCCGTCAAATGCGGCAGCTGCTTGACATTCACATTGACGCCGTTCGGATCGGAGGTGGTATAGATGATGGAGCCACCTCCGGCCGCATGCTTCTTGTGATCCTCGTAGATTTCCGCCTCCGTTTTGATCACATTATCGTTGCCATAGTGAAGCACCGAGGCATCCAGGGGCAGGGGCGAGGTCTGATAGACAGCCTGATGCTCGTTGTTTAGCTTCTGGGCCTGATTGTACATGGCGGTGGCCACAGCATTGTCGTTCGGCATCAGCTTCGACGGATCGCTAACGATCCGCGTGAGTATGTGCTCGCCAGCCTCGTTTCTGGAGAGGATGTGATGCTCACCGTTGATGATCTCCCGCGATATGATTTGCTGCTGTTCGCCATTGGGTCCGACGACGCGTATGATCTGATTCTCATCGAACTCGATCTTGGCCAGCGGTTGATGCTCCGTCTGCTGCTGCTGCTGTTGCTGCTGCTGTTGCTGCTGTTGCTGCTGTTGTTGGTTGGATGCCGCCAGATGCTGTGTGCTCATTTGTGCCGCGATGCGTGCATCTATCACCTGGCCATCGTCATGGCCGCCATTCGAGCCGCCACCACCGCCACCGTTGCCACCGCCCGGACCGCCGTCCGGCGGCATCACCACCTTAGGCGTCTCATAGATAAACACCGCCTCCTTGTCGTACAGCTTGGCCGAATCTGTGTGCAGATCGAGGACATTCACGTTCGTCATGGTCGCCAGCTCCGGCTGCGGACTGTCCGGCGATCGATGCATTGTGGTTAGGAGCGGCACGCCGTTCTGGCCCAAAGGCGAGCTGTTGCTGCTGGCTACAATGTTGGCGCCCTGCTGGATGGGCGACAGTGAGGCGTCGCTTAGATGGCCACCCACCACGCCGACGCCGCCAATGACGCCAACGCCCACGCCCACGCCCCCAACGACGCCCAGGCGATGTGTGTGTGTGTGCGTGTGCGGATGCAGCGAGTGTGTGTGCGTGTGCCCGTGGGCGTGGCCGTGCTGGTGGGCGTGTGCGTGGGCGGACAGCGATAGATCGTTGTTGGACGTGATGACGCTCGTTGTCGCCGTGGATGTGGACATCATATAGATATATATATATATATAAATATATATATATATATGTATATGTATGTGCGTTTGTGTGTTTGTGTGTGATAAGCGAACTTAATTACTGAACAAATTTGTGGAAGACTTTGAAGTTTGAACTTGAGTTGTAGTTGTAATTGTTGTTGTTGTTGTAGTTGTTGTTGTTGTTGCAGCTGGCAAATGGCGAAGGCATTCGAAATGTTTGCAGGTTGTTTGTTGTTTGTTGTTGTTGTTGTTGTTGTTGTTGGTGGCAAGCTTTGTTTGTTACGAGTATATAAACATTAATAATATCACTATCACGTTATGAATGAAGGCACTTGTTGTTGTTGTTGTAGATGTTGTTGTTGTGGTTGTTGCTGTTGCTGTTGCTGTTGCTTCAATATTGCTTTTTATTGTATGGCACTAAGGAACTTGGATAGCAACTAGCTCCTTTATCGTTGTAATTAACTGCAATAAAAGTAAGTAATAAAAAATTAAATATATACTTTTTAATGTTAAAAACAATAAAAATATAGGTAAAAAAAAAAATAAAAAATAAAATAAAATTTGATGTAAGAAGCTTTAATAATTGTCAGCTAAAACAAAAAGTTTTTATTAACAAAATCTTAAGTCTAAAAATATTTTAAGAACATTTGACAGATTATAAATACAATCAGCAAAGTCTCATTTAGTTATTAGTATAGGAACTAACAGAGACTTTGTTTATTATACTTATAATCTGGATAGATTCGATTGTAATATAGACAAGGTAAGTCTATATATCTAACTCAATTTCTAAATAACACACATCTATGATATGCTGCCTCTGTTGAATCATGAACAAGGAATCTACAACCATCCTAATCTGGTGCTTGGACATTTGGAACATTTGCTTCTTCGACACAAACGCTCAAACAGAGTCTTTTAGTTTTTTATAATAGTTCAAATTGTGAGTATTAAACGCAATCAAGTATTCAGCATTCAAAAGATTAGTATTAAGAATACTTCAGTATGTGGTATAGTTTAAATTGTTTCTATTGATTCAACATAGCCGCCCGCCAGATCTCTAACTGTTATAGCTTGAGAGATAGACACACAGACAGACAGACAGGTAGACATTGCTTAAGGCACTCGACTGTTGATCCCGATTAATAATATATATATAATATAGAGGCTAAGATAAGCTTTTCTCTAGCTGTTACATTTATGTAAGCCAAATAATAACTTAGTTGAGAGTATAAAACTTGTTAAAATAATAAACAATTACATTCAGTTAAAAGATATTTATACTCTTGGCAAAAACTGGGCCTGTTTGACCGGGTGGATCGTGCCTTCTGAAAACAAAACAAACTAAATAAACTAAACGTTAACGGAATGTGGAACGGGTTCAAATGTTTGCGGTTTCCCCGATGAGTCGATAATGCGCCGAGCTCTTGTTGTTGTTGTCTAAGTTGTTGTTGTTGTTGTTGTTGTTGTTGCTGAGTTGAGCGATTTGCAAAAGCGAACAAACATGCAAACAAACATAAGCACAGAAAACCGAAACAGAAACGAAATAAGTGGGAGGGCAGGCGGGGGGGTTAGCCGGCGAGCCAAAGGGAGTGCGAGAGAGAGAGAGAGACGGAGAGAGGGCGAGTGCTGTCAGAGGGACGGACAAACAAAAGCTGTGCACACGTGCCCGTCGAACTAGTTTGACTCCTTCGCAAATGTCAAACGTGTAACTGCATAACTCATCACATCAACAACAACAGGTGGAAAGAAGAAGAAGAAGAAGCAGAAGAGGAAGCAGAAGTAGCAGCAGCAGCAGCAGCAGCTGTGGCGGCGGCAGCAGTGGCGCTGCTGGCAGCGCAGTCAACGCGGGCAGCGCTTAGCTTATTTGTGTTTTGTTTTGTTTACAGTAAAAACGGCATTTAAGTTAGCAGCCGCGGCAGAGGCGGCAGCAGTGGCGGCAGCAGTGGCGGCAGAGGCGGCGGCAGCGACAGCCTCAACTGTGAATGGAATAGTCCAGTTTGTTTAACTTTTTAACGGTTTCTGTTTCGTTTTCGATTTCAGTTTTAATTCCAGAATCTCGAGCAAAAAAACAACAACAACAAAACATGTTTGATAACAACAGCAACAACAACAACAAACGAAACGAAACGAAACAAACAAACAACAAGAGGCAACAACTTGTTGTAGTTGGTGTGTTTTGTTTTGTTTTGTTTTTAGAACAGGTACCGGTAGGTAGTTCCAAACAACAACAAAAACAGCTACAAGTCATGTGCCGCCAATCCTTGACCTAATCCAGAAGTTGCTGATGCTGACTTTCTGGTTCAGCCACAACAGGCCAGGCCAGGCACACACTGGCACTGGCACTGGCACTGGCCCAGGCACAAGCACCTGGCACCTGGCCAGCCCCGCCCCCACTCCCTGCCTGGAACTGGAACCCGGTTCAGGTGGCACGTCCACTGCCACTGCCAGTTATTGTTTGATAAAAAAAAAGACACCAAAAAAAAAAAAAAACGAGAAAAAAAAGCAAAGTAAAGCTGGCGTCGCAAAGTTCATGAGGCTGCCTTTGAGACGCTGTCTGTTGGGGATGTGGATAAACTTGTTTTCTTTTCTTCTCTTTTTTTCGTCAGTTCAACCAAGCTGAGCCGGTTGGGGTTCAACTCGCAGATCGTGTGTCTGCTCCTCGTTTGCCCATGCTGCTGCCGCCGCCGCTGCTGCTGCTGCTGGTTCCGTTAGTAGGTGAGGTCAGTGTCATGTGGCGCGCTTTGTAGACTAGTTTTTTTTTTTTTTTTTTTTTTTGGCACACACACAGGCACACGGAGACTCATAAAGTACACCCAACCCCTTGTCAGCTGCTTGTCATGCAGCTAAACCGGTCAATATCTTCTCTACATATAAATAAATACTATATTGATGAGCTGCACGGCCGGCACCGGCACCGGCACTGGCACCGGCACGTGGCCCCAGCCGAGCTTAGAGACAGCCTGAAACGCCCCACCGCGCCCCGCCTACAGAGTCGTCAAGCAATTAGAAAACAATTAAAATGAAATCAAGAACAAATTCGAACTTGGCCAATTTGTGCAGCTTTATAGCTTTATCTAACGATTGAGGTCAATTCGAAGTGCCCTTCGCTGCTCTCCCTCTCTGTCGCTCTCTCTCTCTGTCTCTCTCCCTCTTTCTCTAAGTCCCTCACGGAGTGTTTTCTCGAGTGTCTGCCCCGAGCCATCTAGATATGCTCGAGCGCATTTATTCTAGATATTTATCCACTTAATACTTTCAAGAGCAAAAAACCATAAAAAAAAGAGTAAGTAAGAAAGAGAGAGAGAGAGAGCGAGAGAGCGAAAAGTTGAGCTAAATCTGTGGAGCTGATTAAACGCTTTTGTCTAAACTGATTTTGGGCAAAGTGAAAGATTCAAGCGGGAGTTAATGATGTTCCATATATTTCAATTTCGAATAGATGCGAAAAGATATGCAATTTAATTAAATCAATTCAATATCTGTGACATTTGATGTGATGGACGGGAGACATTCGAATAGAAACAAAAGATACTTTTTATATGCAGAATATGATTCCGTTAAAATGGACGCAGCAGGTAGAAGGAGACGTGGCAGACAGCGTAAGATATATATATACATATATATATATATATATATATATATATATATATATATATATATATATATATATATATATATATATATATATATATATATATATATATATATATATATATATATATATACATATATATATATAGTCATGATGAGTATCAATAGTTAACTTGAGCTAATCCTTATTCGTCTAATCGGTGTGTTCATGAAAATAGTAGTGCGACTGTGTTCACTAAATGTTGTTAAAACTACAATAAGCCAGATTAGTTTATTTAAGTTATGTTAGCAAAAAGCTTTAAGATACTAATCATGTATGATATAATATATATACTTTCTATATAGTATTTTTCCAGACTAAATCCTTAGTAGGCAAAGCTATTTATTTATTTATCATTGATTTGTGGAATAATAACATAGAAAATTTTAATCCTCGCCAATATTGTAACACAAAGATTTCAAGTTCTTATACAGAATGAATAATGTTATAAATAATGTTATAGTTGTAAAAAAATATAGAAAACTATACTAAGAAGAAAAATCCTAAATCAAGTCCCAGGCAAGTGTACGACATTATTTGTATATTTTCCAAGTCAACATTGATTGATATATTAATACCCATATTACATATACATTTGTATAGACTTCTGTATTATATTATGAACTCCCGCAGTTGTTTGAGCTGAAATCAAAGGCAACTTTGTTGCTAAACGTGATTTGCATTTAAATAGACTTGGCTCATATTATATAGTGTGTTATATTATTATTATTATAAGTTTGAATGCTCTGGTTGGAAGTGTACGACTAGGAAATACCCAGCACTGAGCACTTCACATAACCCATACCTATATTTATGTTACCTATATTTTCTGTATACATTGAAATATTAATAGATTGGCTATTTATCTAGAAATGTAGATAGAAGATAGATAGAGAGTTTGACTATAATCATCAACATTCTAATCTTAACTGTTCACATAGATTGAACTACCATTTGTCTAAGCGTTCTATGATGCCTAAACAAAATGCGATTAATATCGCATAGGGCACACTAATGAACATAATGAAACATGATATCTTATGATATATGATAAATTATATTGTATTTTTTTATTTTTATAGCATAGGAATTTATTATAAAAAGCCATTGTCCATTACATTTTAGGAATCTTTCATTTCTAAATATAGCTTTTTCTGACTCAATAAGTTTTTTTTAAATATTTATATGCATAAAAGTTTCTTCTCCTCTTACTGTTTTTTTTTCTATATTTTAAAAAATAAGTATATATGTATGTCTGTAATCTTAGCTATCGGCAATATATCCATATACTATATACATACGTATAGATATATACATTAAGTGAAATCCCGCCTCTAATTTATTCACATTAGAAATTTAATCTGTGCATTGTTTTTACTATTGAATCTGAAATTCGTTTGTGTTTGTATTCTCGCAGTTGCCCTAACTAACTGCTCGGCTGTCAGAATGGGGGAATATAATCATTTCGACGGCAATACCATTTGGAATCCCATCAAGATTTGACATAATTTAGAACCCGACAGTCATTTGATATAAAAGTATGCAGAGATATGTACCTCTATATACACATGTGTGAGTGTTGGTGTGTGCGTGTGTGTATGTGTGTGCACCCAAAGACAAGAAATGTACGAACCTAACCCTAAGCCATCGGTCAAAGCCGGGCATCAATAACTACACGAACTCAACGAAAAAAAAAAAAAAACAAAAAAAAAAGGCCAAGCAAGACGCAGACACTGAGAGCTCGGAGAGAAGGTAAGAAAAACGCAGAAAAAGAAAAGAAAAACAATAAACGTTAACACGAACACGAAAATAAAATAACTCTCTCACGAAGTTAACCCCCGCGCCACTCCCCTTTGCCGTTCACTCTCCTCCACCTCCGCCTCCTCCGCAGCCCTGCGACGAGCCACCTCGCTGGCTTTTGTGTGGGTTAAGTGTGCCCCGAGTCTTTGTAGTTGTGCTTGTGTGTGTGTGTGAGAGAGCTGACGTGCACATGTGAGTGTCATTGTATGCATGTGTGTGTGTGTGTGTGTGTGTGTGTGAGTGTCTGCTGCGTAGTGGCTAACGCAAGACAACGATAGCGACAGCGACGGCAGCGGCAGCGGCGACGTTGTTCATTTTACTGTACCATAATCGCAGCCCCAAATTGATCGCCATCATCAATGTGCGGACCACTAACAAAAAGTATAAAGAATAATACATAATACAAAAAAAATAAAAGAGCAGCAACAACAACAACAGCAATAAAGCCAAAGTCAACGAAGTCGCAGCCCAAACGCTACAAGAAGCCACGAGAAAACGTAATCAAAAACACAGCAGCAACACCAACAACAACGGCAGCAGCAGCAGCAGCAGCAACAGTAACTTCGATTTTCGAACAAGTCGACTGAGACGCTGGCCACAGCAGCAGCAACAGCAACAGCAGCAGCCGCAGCAGCAGCAGCAGCGTCGCATACACAGACAACACCTTTTGATCCCTTTTCGCTCCCGCTTTGCGCTGCTCCGTTGTCTGACCGAACGAACGACTGAACGAACAAACGAACGAACGAGCGAAGAAACGAACACGCGCGCTTGCGCTCATTCTCTCTCTCTCTCCCTCTCTCGCTCACGCTCTTTCGCACTCTCCAACACTATTGCCTATTACCATCGCGGCTGCGACGTTGACAGCGCACCTTACAGGGTGCTTTATATTTGGCTTTTATTGATGTCGCTGTTGCGCGTTTCTTTAAGCCTGGCTCAGAGCGCAGTGTTGCATTTTATGCATTTATAATTACTTCTCTGTATACATATATATTGCGAGAGTGAAAGAGACATACTTACAAATATATATATTTTGTATGCGTTGCAGCTGTCTCAGCGCCCAGTACCAGGTAAAAACGTTGTATCTATGTATGTATATATTTGAATTTTGGCACTACAATTCGTAAGGATCACTATGGCACACTATCACTGGAAGGCTGGAAGGCTTGCAAGGCGGCGACGGCATGTTCGAAATTTTTCGAAAAAACACCGTAAATGTTTAACGAACGAACGGATTTGTATGTGTGTGTTGTATGTGTGTTGGTGCCCGCTTAATTCGTGGCTGACTGCTGGAATTGTTTTCGTTGTTGTTGTTGTTGTTGTTGTTGTTGTTGTTGCTGCTGCTGTTGCTGCTGGTGGGTGCACCTTTCGCCACTTTAGCGCTGCTGCTGTTGGTATGCGTCTTTGGCTCAAAGCCTGGCTGCTAGCTGTGAGCTTCTAATGTGCGACTCCTTGGTCTCGTAGTTGGTGTTGTTGTTGGTTGTTGTTGTTGCTGTTGCTGTTGTGTGCATTTTGGACGCACGCACACACGTACACATACACACACATGCACAGGCACAGGCACAGCTCACAGCATTAACATTTGATTTGCGTATTTTGCATAAAACTTTTTTAATTGCCACGACGAACACGAAACACGGCTGCGGAGGCGGCGCTGGCGGTGGCAGCGGATGCGCGCAGCATTTGCGTCTCTCTTTTGTTGTTGTTGCTGTTGTTGCTGTTGCTTTTGCACTTTTGTTAACAGTTTATACATTTTTCCATTGTGGAGCCCGCCTTAATGCTTTAGTTTAGTATTTTTATTTAGTATTTTTCAGCTGTTGTTGCTGCTGTTGTTGGTATAGACACAGTCAGACACACGCACACACATACACCTACATAGTCGATGAGTGTGTGTGTGTGTTTGTATGTGTGCTTTGTGGTTTACGCGCTTTTTTAAATTTTTGCGCTGCGCGTTCGCCTTTTGTTGTTCTTTGCTTTTGCTTTTTGCGTTTTGCTTTTTGACTTTTGCTTTGTTATTAATCACAATTTGTTATTTTGCATTTGATTTGTGTTGCCGTTGCTCAGCTTTGATGGCGTCGCGTTTTGGCTCACACAGACGCACGCACACAGCGACGGCCAGCACGACTCGCACACACACACACACATGGGCACATAGCGAGTACTCACTCACACACACACACACACGCGCGCGCGCTGTTGCTGGCACACGCGAAACGAACGCGAACGTATTTCACTCTCTATGTATGTGTATGTGTGTGCGTGTGTGTGTGTGTGTTTTTTTTTTGTACTTTTCTTCGTTTCTATTTTTTTGTGTGTGCTTCTTCTTCTGCTGCTGCTGCTGCTTCTACTTCACTTATTTATGCTATTTAAATATTTCGCAGAGTTTCTCGTTTATCGGTCTGGCAACGCTGTTTTCTCGCAATTTCAATTAATAAATTTTTGTTTGTTGTATTTTTCTTTTGTTGTTGTTGTTGTTTATTGAGGAGCCAAAGCGAAAATGTGTAACTCGCCTGCACGAAAGGTACGAAAAACTTGTCGCGGATGAACGTTGAGCTCGGCTATAATGCCCAAAGAGTCAATTGGAGATTGTTCAACTGTTGAATGTGTTGTTGCTGCTGCTGCTGCTGCTGCGGCTGCGGCTGCTGCTGCTAGCGCTGTGACTGCGGCTGCTGTTGCTCGGCTGCGCAGTCGCTGCTTTGCCTTCTCTCTCTCTCTCTCTCTCTCGCTCACGCTCACGCTCTCTCGACCTGTGTCTGTGCAGGCGCTCACAGGTGAATGTCTGTGTGAGAGAGCGTGCATGTTGCTCGATTATTATTGCTTTTTATGGTTTCATCTCTTTCGTAACTGATATTGAGCGAGCTGCGTCGGCGTCGTCGTCGGCATCGCCGTCGACTGCGCCAGCGACAGCAGCGAGCGAAACTCAAATTCATCGATTCGATGATGATGTTGTCTCTACACTGGCAACACAGACACGCACACAGGTAGCAGACCATGTACATTTGTCCCTGCGCCTGTGCCTGTGCCTGTTGCGCTGCCTGTGTGTGTGTGTGTGTGTGTGCGTGTGTTTGTGTGTGCACCTGCATAACTCTAGAGCCGCGTTTTCCAGGTACGCATTTAATTGTTTGTGCAATAACAAATGACTCAGGCAACGAACTTGCTCGCATTTGTTGGTTCGAAACTTAGCTAACATTGTTTACAGGCGCGCCCTCACCGCATTCAGCTAGATGGCGCTCGCGCTTACAGTTGAGCCAAACACATTGCGCCCGCCCGCTGAACCGGCCCTGTACTTTTGTGCGCTTTTGTAGCTTTCAGGTTCATTTTGTGGCTTGCATTCATTTTCGAACTTTCAAACATTCGAACATGCTGTGCCTTGGTTTTTGTTTTGCCTGCTGTTGCCTTTGTTGCTGCTGCGCTGCTGCTGCTGTGGCTGCTGCAGCGCCAGCGCACATTGTGAAAGTGGTAGTGCAGTCAGTGGGCACCAGGTAGAGGCCGACGCAGTTAGCTACCAACAGTGACAGAGGGAGAGAGCGACACATAGAAAGAGAGAGACACATACACACACACACACATGCGCACTTAAAATAGTTATGCATGTAGCACAAATGAATGCCATGTAGCCGTCGGCACAGACTCCGACGCCGCCTTACTACAACGGCAACAACACCAACAACAGCAGCAACAAGAGCAGCAGAGGTGACTGCTGCGTCGACAGCAGCAGCAGCAGCAGCAGCAAAATCAACGCTTTGTCGTGTGGACGGTACCGACTGTTTGCTCAGTGTGCTTTTTGCCGTGTTTTCTGCCAGTCCGCATACAGGGTGTTCCATTTGCGGCGACTCGCAGTTGCAGCCATTCACATTCCACTGACATTGTGCAGGGCTTATTTAATATTTGAAATTCATGACAAAATATTAATTAAGTTAAGTTTTTGACATTCACATGTGAACTTGATTTTTTACTATTTATTAAACAATTTTATTTATTATTTGTTATTTAATAAAAATGAATTCAGCTTAAATATCAGCTAAATTTAATTTTATTTACATGTGAATGTCTAAAATATAAAGGAATAGAGACTTTAACGGTATATTTGATTAAATATTTCACTTTCAGAAATAAAAAAAATTTAAAAACATTTCAAAACATTATTTTGTTGCATTTTTCATTAAATTTCAGTTTTTATTTTCATGTTGTTTATTGTTGCAATATATTAAATTTGTTGTTTTTTTTTTAATCTAAATGTAGCTTAGTTTAAACATGTTTTGTATTCAATTTTTTTTAAATTTTTGTATGTTTTTTTTTCATAATAAATTTAATTTGTTTTTGTTGTTTTAACTGGTCGAAACTTTTTACTAATACTTTGTTTTTGTTTTCTTTTTTTTTTGCGATTACATTTACATTTATGTATGTATTTCATATACAGTTATATAGTATATATTTATATATATGTAAGTATATGTATGTGTGTGTGTCTCTGTCTGTGTGTGTGTGTGTGTGTGTTTGCGCGTTTGTATATTTGAAAAATTATAAAAGTAAAATATATTTATAAACTATTTTCACTCGTAGAAACAATTTGAATTTGTAGTATTTGGTATTTGTTAACTAAGCATTGAAAATGAGATATTTGTTTAGGAAATCGATAACATTTCGTTGCTTATCGATAGACATACATATGCTAATGCAAATAGGTTGTCGAATTTTCAATTCCATGTCGCAGCCTGAGTGCTTGTAAATTCAATGAGCTTTTGGTTTAGGACTACTGTTAGTTGGTATTTTCTATGGTATTTTGTTGGTATTTTGAGGATATTATTGGCTAGTGTGCGAATAGAACTGAAGCTAAAAGGCCTAAAGGCAACTGGGTCTAGGGGAGGGGGCGTGGCGGTCTGTTTTTGTTTCGGTTGAAGAAAGGAAAATACCGCTGTGTGTGTGTGTGTGTGTTCGTGTGTGTGTGTGTATTTGGCTATTTAATACATATTAAAAACTAGACACACCAACTAGCTAATAGCTACTAAAAACATTCTCTGCTTTCAACTGAGGTAACACATTTTATTCAATTTTTGTATTTTAATTATATGACTTGACTTTTGTGCTTTAAAATGCTGTGCCTCGAACTACGTTCACGCAATTCGTCGTTTCAGTTGTTAAAACTCATGTTAACTTTTGCTTATGATTTCTTTTACTTTATTATTTATTTTTAAGTTTTAAATTGTTTTTCTAGTTAATTCGACAACGTTTGCTAAAAATTTAAATTTAAATTTAAAATTTAATAATAATTTTTATTTGTTTTTTTTTTTGTTTTCAGTTTTAACGCCTCGAACACCTTGCAGAGTTGCTTATTGAGATTTGAGCCAAGTGTAACCTTATGTTCAGTAAAATTGAATAGCAATAGTAGTATTTTAGCAGAGGTTAAGAAAATTTGAAGCTTGTTTAGATTGAATTTAGCAAAATTTTAAATAATGTACAAGAATTTCCAAATTTAGCAATTATTTAAAACAATATATTTGGACAATAAAGTTTTTTTCTTTTTAAATTTTTTAAGGCTTTCAGAAATTTTGAAATAAAATTTAAAAAATTTAACTAATTTATTGGTTTTATATATATAAATAATAAAGACTAAGCATATAAATATAATTATAAAATTAAAACTTAATTTTATATTAAATATTTAATAGGCAAAAATTATTTATTTAGTTTTATTTAGACTCAAAATGTTTTTTAAACTTCGAAATGCTTTTGCAGCATATTGAATATGTTGCAACATTTTTACTAAACTATTTTTAATTTAATTAAAATTTTAATTATGAAGATAAATAATAATTTTATTTGCCATAAAAACACATTTCAATTTACTTGCATTTTAATTTTAGTTTTAAAATAATAAATTGCATTTTTTTTAAATTTTGATTGAATTTGCTGCAGTTACGAAATATGAAATAAATATTTTTGACATTGAAATATGAGAAGAGTTGCCAAATCTTACATAAGCAAACTCTGCAAAATGTATTCAAGCTTCGGCTATGCCAAAATTCAGTTTTATACCTGTTCACGATGCCAAAGGGGGTATATTGGTTACTATTTAGACTCCAGTGTGTTGGCGTCTAATATATAACTACGCATTTCAGTACACTCTTTCTAAGGGGCTAGAGAAAACGGACGAGACAATATCTATTGAATTGCAGTGTTATAACTAGACTCTGCTCTATAGATTGATCAAATATGGTAGATATAGTCACTAAGAGGCATGACAAATCGAAAGCTGAAACTATATATTCCACAACAGCAACAGAGCCTGAACCTGCTCTGTTCTACAGCTAGATATACAAAACTGTATGATACAACCATCAGTTCGAGGCAAATCGGAATACATCGTGAACGAGTACTGTGCAGTCGGTGGCAGCCGATTGCAATGTTCTCTCTCATGCTAATACTGAAGTGTGTTGAATGCAAGAAAAACTAACGCGCTTCAGCGTGTGAATTTTTGTGGGTTTGTTCGACGGGGGCAGAGTTAGCGCGATGCATGGCTGAGGGGGGGTTTGTTGTATTGTAGTATCATCTTGATAAGCCCAGTTCGCAGTTGCCTGTGTACATGTGTGCGTCTGCGTGTGTGTGTGTGAGTGTGTGTGTGTGTGTGTTTGTGTGGCTGTGTGTGCGAATAGTAAACGCAACTGCTTTGTATGTGATACATATACATATATATATATACATATATAATATATATATATGATATATCTCTTGCGGAGTTGGCAGTGATATTGCGAAACGTTTTTCTTTTTTTCATCTTCTTTTTTTGTTATTTCCCTTAAATATTTTTGTTGTTTTTTTTTTTTGTTTTTGTTTTTCGATTTGAAATCAATGCAAATAAAATACTTAGTAAACGCGCATAGAGTTTAGTTGCGTGCGCTTCGAATCCGATTAGGAGACAAATTCTTAAGAACTTTTTGACATTTTCTTTTGTTTTCTTATTTTTTTTCTTCATTTAAAACAAATGTACAATAAATATGTAATCTATATATGTATATATATGTATATATATATATATTTTTTTTGTAATGTTGTTACATACTTTATAAACATGAGACACAATTCAAATTGTCTTGATTCCGAGTTCGTATTACTATTTTAAATAATATATATATATATAGTATATATTTTTGTAATATTATTTCTGTGTGAAAACTAACGAACTGCAATGCCATGTCACAACGTAATCGCAACTAAATTGCTATTAATTATATTATTTAATTTCTTTTTTTAAGTTTTTTGTTGTATTTTCTTCTTTTTTTTATTTACAGAATGCTTCGATGTTGCTAGTCACATATATAAATATATATATGATTTGTTTTTATATGATCTAAAATGTTTTTCAAGACTAATTAAGTTACAAGTATAAATGTTAAGTATAATACGTTTTTTAAAAATGTTTGCTTATTTTTTTCTTTGGTTTTCTTATTTTTTGTTTTTGGAAAAGTATTTGCGTTAAAGTTTTTTGTGTTTTGTTTTGTTTTGTTTCAATTTGATTAATACGTCTTAGTATAAACAATTATTACAATATAATGCTAATTGTTTCGCAATCTGTAGACTGGGTACCAGACTGGGCCAGACAATACAAACTAATATACATTATACAAATATTTAACTTATCTCTGTTTCTTAAAGTTTCTCCCTAGAAATGCCTGCTGTATATGCTACATTTATATATATATATATATATATGTATATATAGTGTGTATTATCTAACCCGTTGCCCGTTTTTTAAGTTTAACAACTAAGTTTTCTTCTCTTTTCTTTTCTTTTTTTATATAAATTGCCTAGTTTAGTTTTTCTTTTTGGTTTTTGTTAACGACTAGAACATTGTAAAGAAGGAATCGGTTTCACATAATGCATCATATATCGTCTAAGTTGGTTGTTGCGTTGCCCTATATATATGGTATCTATCTCGCTTGGAGTCAATCGCAACTGTTGCCACTGCTGCCACCGATCGCCAGCTAACATATATATATATATATATATATATATATATATATATATATATATATATATATATATATATATATATATATATATATATATATATATATATATATATATATATATACATATACATACATATATATATATATATATATTTATATTTATATATATCTTTATATATAGTTCACTTTTTTGGAATTAGTTTTATATATTTAGTTTGTATGACATATTGCTTCTATATATTTTCTTTTGTTTTAAATAAAAGCTGAGCGCACGGCGACAGGGCAGCGGCTACAGTTGGCGCTTCGACTCTAAGGATGAATCAAAACAAATATTAATGAATACTAAAGTTAAAAGAAAATCCGAAAATAGTTAAATAACAATCTAAGTGGGACTATCCGCCTTGGAGCCGGCATTCGAATTGTCTTGCATTTGAGCGAGTGTCTTGAACTTTTGCGAGTTTAGGAATCTACAAAGAGAATCGGGTGAGATATATGTACATATATATTTGTTTTGACATTATAGATATATATGTAAACTTACCTGGGATATGAGTCTCTGTGCATCAGCGTATAGATTTGTATTTGAGCTTCGTCAAAGGTGCGAGTCGTCGGCTCAATCATATTGCGATTAACAATTTCACGCACTCGCGAATCGAGCGATACCTCACGCGGCGACAGTATCGATATATAGTCCTCATATATCAGGCGCGCCTTCTCCTCAACCACCTCGGCGCTGTTCTCCTTCTTTAGATCCTCGCAGGCTAACCAGAACAATATGTTCTCCTCACTAAATTCGCTGCGCAGAAAATCGCGAAAGACTTTGCGACCACCTGGACAAATAGTTCAACATTTCAAAATATATATATATTTATCCAGATATTAATATATTTCTCACTTACTTGAATTCGTCATTAGTTTATCAAAGCTTTTACCCCAACTACGTATTTCTTCTAATGTGGGTCTGTAAATATTTTGATTGGATATCAACAAGTTCAAGCTATCAATTGGATATGCTCTATAACTATGACTTACTGATCGCCATCTAGGAATTCGGCGCTAACGAGATCACGTTTGGTGGGCGCATTTTCATCCGCATTCTTGATGGCAAGACTGGAACAATTTTAAGGGCAAATTAATAGATGATTCAATCAAGAGGCGAAATAATTATAATAATTATGTGAATAGCGGATGATGTTTATATAAAAGCAAACTAAATATAGGGATTAGACTTCTAGAATAGTTCCTACAAAGATCTAGTAGTAATTTAACTTGCTTATTTCATTTGAAGATTCTTTTGACAGAATTCGAAGATTATACAAATTTGTTCATTCAGTCAATTAGAGTTAGTGATATAAAGATATCTTAGAAACCATAAAACTTGTTTATTCAACAACTGTTTAAAATAGATGTTTGGTATATCTATTCTAAGCAGGAGATCGTACTACCAAATCTTTATCGCTGCTCTAGAAACCAAATAAATGCTGACTAAAGTCCTTCACATATATGTATGTATGCAAAATGCATCTACAGCTGTGGTCATAAAAATAGTAGTGGAAATCAAAATTTTGAGATAAACATATTTTGAAAAAAAATTAAACCGAGTATTACAATAATATACCCTCGTATATTTACATAAATATACGTATATCCAAATTATTTTCAAAATATCTAGCTGTATATACTTCTTAGTAAATATCTTTAGTTTTTTACCAGAATCAATCCCTATTGTCTATATCTCTATGACTCCATTTACTTTTTTCTTTATTACATTTTAAAGGGTATTTTTTAGCACATTCTATACAAATTAGATACGTACAGCAAACGTTTAGTCAAGCCAATCATTGTGTGTCTCTCTTTTTGCTGCATCTAAAGCTTTTTCGCTTACAATTTTGAATCAGCTTCGAGCTTTTACTTAGTGTGATTGCGTTAAGGATCACCGTTATAAGCAAGCTTTCGTCTACTTGAGAAACAGCTGTTGCGAGTTACTTTAACGCTTGGGCTGTCGCGGACTTTCGTTGGCTCGACTATAATTTGTTGTTGCCAGCACAATGGTTAACTGTAAACTGGCCACACGTTATCTACGATTAGATTTGGCTGCCTCATATCAGGTAAGCATTACAAGCACCCTCTCTACGTAGCAACTCATCAAAGTTCGTTATCTGTTTACCGCGCTCGGACAGCTTGCCAATATAACATAGTTACGTACGTACATACGTAAGTATGTACATATGTGTGTGTGCGTGTGTGTATTGTATATATGTACATATGCACAAGTACTTGGCATGATTAAGTGCGTGTGGATGGACAATAGCTAAGCATACAAAAGCGCGGGAGTAATGCCCACCCAGTCAGGGAACGGAACAGCTTTCAATTTCATTCACGAAAACTTGCAACATTTTTGCAACAACAGCAACAACAATGGCAACAGCATTAGAATCAGCCTGCCGTCTGATTGTTTGGCTGTGATTTTTTTGAAAAATACTCTGCTCAGAGCTTTTTGGCGCTCCCGCGAATTGTGAATGAAACATTTGTGTCAACTAACTGAGCGTAGGTGAGAGTGAGATGGCATGAGCTAAAGAGAGTGCTTTTACTATTCGCCTAGC
The DNA here is from genome assembly GCA_035045945.1 of Drosophila anceps. Classification (NCBI taxonomy): domain Eukaryota; kingdom Metazoa; phylum Arthropoda; class Insecta; order Diptera; family Drosophilidae; genus Drosophila; species Drosophila anceps. The sequence continues at coordinate 5,945,760 of JAWNON010000073.1, forward strand.
ACACAGAGCATTGCCAGCTGCAAATATAATTGAGAGCAGGCAATGCCCCTGACTGCGTGGGTTCAACTGTATGCGTGTGTGTAGGTGTAGGTGTATGTATGTATGTGTGTAGGTAGGAACTTACCACTTAGCCCTGTTGTTGTGGTTGGACGACCCGTGGAGCAGCGGCAATGAAATAGATTCCGTTGAAATATATATATACATATATATGTATGTGTGTGTGTGTGTTAACTACATATTGTAGGAAACGGTTAAAGTGTGTGGATTCTACTCACCAGGAGCAGGAACAACAACAGCACCAACAAAAGCAGCATGGCTTCTGTGTTTGCGGCCGCTGCAGCGGCGCATTTGACTCCTGCAGCACGTTCGATGTGGCGCTAACGCTGCCCTGCAGCGTTGTGTTAGTGCCCGTTGTGCCGCTGTTGCCGCCAACGCCCGTTGCCGTGGCGCTGCCAGCTCCGACTCCGATGCTGTCCCCGCTGCCGTTGCCGTTCCCATTGCCATTGTTGGCCGCCGCGGCCGCAGCTGCGCTCTGTGAGGATGCATTCATGCCGCGCAAGCGACAGCCGCTGGGCAACTCGGAAACGGTGCAGGACATGCTGTAAGCAATATTTGTATACAATTTGGAGCTGATATCTTTCACACCAACCACCCACCCACATAGTGGCCACACACTTACCTGCCCTTTGCAATTTACAGTTGATGTTGGCGTTGTTTGGCGTTTGGCGTTGGCGTAGCTGCCACAGCTGCCGCTGCCGCTGGCGCTGGCACTGCTGCTAGGCGGCCGCCCACTGCCACTGACCTACCTACTGTCCGTCTCGTTCTGTCTCTCCCACACACACACACACATATACACACGCTAGCAGAACAGTTGGGCTGCGCGTTGGCGTTGGGCGCCCTTATTGTGACAGAGAGACAGAGTGAGAGAGAGAGAGAGAGGGAGCGCGAGTCCAGAGAGCAAGTTACGTATTTATGTTTTTGCTAATAACTTTTTATCGAGTGCTTTTTGCTTGTGCTTTGACTCTCGCGCCTTGCACGCTCTTGATTTTATTGCTGCTTCTGCTGCTCTGGTCGCTGTTGATGTTGTTGTTGTTCTTGTTGTGCTTGCTGTTGTTGTTGTTGTTGTTCTCCGAATTATTCCGTTCTTTTTTTCTTTTATTTTAGTTTTTACATGCATATGCAGAGAAATATTTGGCTCTGCCTTTTGGGCGCTGCTTCGGTTCCTTTGATTTGTTTTATCTAAGCAGCGAAGAAGTTGGCGAAGTGAGGGTGAAAGAGAAGCGCAGAAAACAGTTAAAATATTTGTGTACTATTATTATAATTATTATTATTATTATTATGATTTAGTGTGAATTGCAGCTCTTGACATGTCCGTTCTTGCGCGCTCTCACTTTCGTGCGTGGGCAGGTGCTACAGATGGCACGGGAATAGCTGCGTAGGAGGGGGTGGGGGCTGGCTGAAGGGAGGTGGGTGTACTAGTTTATTGTTGTTGTTGCTGTTCGTATTTACAGCGAAATTAGTGTTTGTAATGAGGAGCTATTGAAACGGGAATTTTGTATCATGTGTTATGAAATTATTTTATTTTTATTTGATTTCTCTTGTTGGCATTTTCTTAATTCCAGCGAGCAGCTGGAGATGTATTTGGAATTTATTTATTTTTTTTTTTTTTGTTATATTTATTTCTTGTGCTAGTCATTACACACACTCACACTCGCACACACATGCTACACGCTGGCGGCAGCGAGGTCGCCTGACCGTTATTTTCCTCAATATTTATGTATGTGTGCGTGTGTGTGTGTGTGTGTGTGTATTTGTAAGTACATATATATGTCTATGTATATATTTTTTGATTTTCGTTATGGCTTGCGTTGGTTGGGGCTGATGGGGCGTATGCGTGATTAGCTAGCATGGCTGCTGTTGTTGTTATTGTTGTTGTTATTTGTTGTGCGTTGTGGCAGCTGCAGAGGGCAGTGCTGTTAATTGCACTTGATGCTGCTGCTTGTTTCGTTGCATTTAACACACACACACACACATACACTGCAGCCGTTACATTTGCTAAAATATATATTGAACAATTTCCAATCGTGTGCGCTTCCGTTCACATTTATACAAACACACTCAGTCACACACATACACACACTATCACACACACTGACATACACTCCGATTTGATTTTGTTTTAGTTTGTGTGTCTGCTCTATGTATTTAGGAGCAACGAATATATACAATTTCTTTTCTTTTTTCTTTTTACTTTTTTTTGCCACACTAAAAATATGTGTAGGTATTTTTCTTCTTTCTTTCTTTTTGCTCTGAATGATTTTGCTTTGATTCAACTTCTACACAGAGAAAGAGAGCCAAGGAGAGAGAGAACGCGAGCTAGATACAAGGGAGTGGTGGGGGAGAGGGCGAGATGGCGCGAGGCTTCAGGAGTAAGCGAGAGAGTGCGAGCAAGTAGTGCAATTTAGCTAGACACTCGTTATATTTGATGATTACATTCGTTAAATTCTTGGATTCTCATATTCCAATATTTTGCACATTTTTGGCATTTTTTGGTTTTTTATTTATTTATTTTTAAGTTTAAATTTTTTTATTTTTTATTTTTTTGGAAGGGGGAGGGATTTGGCTTTACCACATTATTGCCATTTCATTTTCACTGCTGCGCTTTTTTCTATACGTGTGTGAATTTCTTTGATATTTTTTTTTTTTTTTTGGTTCTTTTATTTCGTATTTGTGTGTGTGTGTGCGCGCGCTCTGATAGCCAAAACCCAAAATCCTCGACGACAACGACCGACGACGACGGCACGAGCACAAGTGCAAAACGTTTCTCTTCACATGGGCAAAGGCTAGCGACTGACTGCTGATTGAAGGAAAAGCTTTCAAATAGCTATACAGTTGCTGTTCTTGTTGTTGTTGTTATGTTGTTAGGTGGTGGAGCCGAAAGCGAGGCGATTAGATTCCTGGTACACATCGCGACATGTGCGCGCGAACGCTTTCGACCCAAAGAGCACAGCGACAAAGCTTTCGCTCTCACTCACGCTCTCTCTCCCACTCACTTCACACTGTACTGGAATTTGGTTGGGATTTGTGCTTTCGGGCATTGATGTTGCTGTTGCTGCTTGAATTGAGCGCAACAAAAAAATAAAAAAAAAATAGAACTGTAAATGTATTAATGAGTAGAGCAGCCTTGTTGTTGCTTTTTGGTGTTAGTTCGTAGTTTTACGCTCTTTTGGTTTCTGCTTTTTCTCTCTGGTTAAACGACCCCCGGGGAGCAGGCGCCGAACAGTGATTGCTAGTTGTGCGGCTAAGCTGACCGACCAGGGTTGTATACAAGCTTTTACAAACAGGACCCACACACACACACACGAACACACGAATGTAATTCAATTGGTTATATAGTTTACTACCGTTCAACATTCATATTACAAATTGAGCGCTTAAAAACTAAAGATGTAACAAGATGCGGAACGCTTTATGTATAGAGTCTGATTGTGCAATCGGCGCCTGTGGAGAACACCCAGGGCTGCACCGGATGCCAGCTAACATCCAGGACGCCGAACTCGTCGCGCTTCTCGTGCGTCTGCAGCTTTTTTAGCGGCACTATCAACGGGTTTTGGAGCAGATCGCTGAAAGAGAATAATAGAACATAAGCATGGCATACTTAGCGGAGCATCGGCTTAAGACTCACTTATAAACCATGCCATGGGACACAATGACCGCCTGATCATCGCTGCCGGAAGCAAACAGAGGATAGCGCAAGTGGAAGGCAACGCTGCGCACGGCATTGCGATGCAAACGCATTGTCTGATATGGTTTGGTGGACAGATCCAAATCGAACCAGAGCATCTTCTTGTCATAGGTGGACACCAACAGATTGTCGCCCTTGGGATGTATGGACATACCCGATATCCACTTGGAGTTGGTTAACAGCTTCTTGATCAGCTCCTGCTTAACCAGATCATAGATACGAATGTTGTGCTGAGTCTGTAAAGGAAGGCCAATGACATGTAGTAAGATGAAAAGATGCGGACGGCAGACACTTACTGCCACAAAGAAGCAGGGCTTGACTGGATGGAACAGCACGCATTGTATCAGGCCCTTGCTCTTGGAGAAAGGTATTTGTGAGCGTCGCTTGGAGAGCTGATGTATGAGAGCCGACCGATTGGCACCCTCTGGCATTACGGTGGCCAGGTAATCGCCGCGACCATGCCAAGTCACCTGGCGTATGGGCTTGAAGTGTGTGATGACCACACGAACGCCCTTCTCCTGCTCATCGGGCTCCGCATTGGACCATTGCACAGCTGTCTTGATGCGTTCACTCTCAATGACATCCAGGCTGGGCGATTCGGCGAGCAGATCGTCCGTTTTCTTAATCAGCAGCTTGTCGCCCACCTTGGGATTGATGAGCAGCAAGCGACTGCCGGTGGCCACAGCAATAATGGATAACTTGGCATTGGGACACCAGGCAACGCAGCGGACCACATCGTTAGTCTCAATCGTGCGAATGCAACGGCCGGTGGCAATTTCCCAAACTGAAATGGAATAAATACATAAATAGATGAGGATTATACGCAGCAGTTAGCAGTTATGATTGACTTACTCTTGACTGTCTTATCATCGGAACCGGAAACCAAGTACTCTCCCTTCGGCTCCACACTCACAGAGCGCACCAAATCCGTGTGGCCGCGATAGACAAGACTCTCCACTGTGGGGAATGGCTGCAGATCGCGTGGCGAAGGCAGTTTCGGTATCAGATACTCTGCATCAATATTCAATTTGACGCGCTTGGCACGCGGACACAAATACAGATCCAAGCAGCGCAGGAAACGCTCGCGCAGATAGCGGGAATAGGCTGGAACGGCGCGCAGGGATTTGAATTTCTGTGGCATGAAATGCAGCTTGCGCTTGTGCGGCTCATCCTTGAGCTTGAGCCATTCCTTGGTCTCCTTCTCGTCGAACAGATACTCGGGCGGCGGATTATAGGATTCCGCGTGACCGGGCAGATCACGCTTGGGCGCCGACACGGGATCGTGTATGCGACGCATATGCTCCCGTCCCGTATCTGTTTCCCATAGCATATAGAACTTTGGACCACGCTTCTGTTGCTTCTCGCGCTCCACTTCCTCGGTGGTCTTCATCCAGCCCATTTTGAGGGCATGGACCATGCGCGAGACTTTTTTCTTTTCCGACACCGACGGCAGGAATGAACGCTTGTGATCCGGCACATTCTTAATGGGCATTTTCTCCACCTCAGAAGTGAACCACTCGATCCATGGAGCGTATTCATCATGTTCCGGATTTGGTATGCGCGACGAGTTGACACGCTTGATCAGCGCTATATCCTCATCGGTTAGTAGTACCTCCTGACCCGTCATCGGGTCCTTGACAGTGCGCCAGAAATTCGGATCCTCGATCTTGCGCAAGAAATCATCAATTTGATCGCCCTTTGGCGGTTTGACAATTTTCTTTGCATCCCAATCGTAGCCAATGTGCTTGTATTCATCATACCAATGCATTGGTATATTGCCCACTGTATTGCGTATATCCTCCTCATCAGAAGTGTCCGACTCCTCGTACTCAGGCTTTGAAGGATCACGCGGAATTATCTGAATGATGGGTTCGGCTTTTGTCTGGGCAGCAGCTGCTTTGCTGCTGCTCGGCTGATCGTCTTTAGGTGTGTCAGAGGCAACGTCAGCACTACTTTCCTCACTGTCATTATCGGTGTCATCATCATCCTCCTCATCTTCCTCTTCCTCTTCATCTTCTGCCTCATTGCTGCCTTTTCTTCCCAAATAGTTGCCTTCTTCGTCGCTCTCAAATTCCAGGTCTTCACTACTGTCTGACTGATATTCTTGATCTATGCCTTCATCATCTGTCGTGTCTTCCCCCGGATCTTTGACAGCTTGCAGCAGATCCTTGTCGAAAAAAACAACACACATTGGCGTCTCACTTAAGAATGTATATATTTTCTTAGCTTACCTCATCTTCTTCATTGTCTGACTGTTCAGAAGATGCAGATTGTTCATTTGTGGGCTCAGGTTCTTTAACTTTACGTTTTACTGTCTGTTTTTTAGTCATTTTTAATAGAAAACAAAACGAAACAACTTGGCGCACGTGTTGCGGCACAAATTTCGATTGCAATTCGTATATCGATAACTATAAATGTTTATATTTTGTGTGAATACCACATTTGCTCAATTATGCGTTGCAAGCTCTCTTCTGTGTGCAGTTACACAGCAGTTTTGGTTTTTTTTTTTTCTTAAAACTATCAAAGAAAGGATTTAATAAATAAAATAAATTATAAGTGATTACAATTTATAAACAAATTTAAGTGTACAAAATCTCACAGCATGTATTAGTGGGATCATGTATACACAGGTGCATGTCTTTTGTGTCGTATAAACGAAAGTTTATCAGCTGTTGCTGTTGGCATGGCAAACACCATTCGTTAAAGTAGGACAACAATAGTGTTTATATCATAGAGCTGCCACATCGTTTATTAACACATCTTACCAATCTTTGTATCGAATAACCACCTAAATAACGACAGAAAGGTACTAATACTACACAACTCTGATGAGAATACAAATTAAATAGAGCTTGCCACAAAAAATGTAAAAAAGAGTGCTTAGATAGCACACAGATCTTCAATATACATTGCAAACAAACGGCAACAAACTATTGCATCATAGTCAAACAGAAAACAATCAGCTGCAAGTGCCATCGATTTGCAACAATTACTATAAAGTAGAAAAAACGAAAATGACTGCACCGCGACGTCTGCGCAAGGAACTCGTAGATTTGCAGGAAAGTAGTTTAAAATCGTTTCGTGACATCAAGGCCGACGATGATAATCTGCTGCGCTGGACGGGACTGATTGTGCCCGACAATCCGCCCTACAACAAGGGCGCCTTTCGCATCGAAATCAATTTCCCGGCCGAATATCCCTTCAAGCCACCAAAGATTAGTTTCAAAACAAAAATCTACCATCCGAACATCGATGAAAAGGGTCAGGTGTGTTTGCCCATCATTAGCACCGAGAACTGGAAGCCAGCCACGCGCACCGACCAAGTGGTGCAGGCGCTAATAGCGCTCATCAACGATCCCGAACCCGAACATCCGCTGCGCGCCGAACTGGCCGAGGAATTTCTCAAGGACAAAAAGAAGTTTGTGAAAAATGCCGAGGATTATACCAGGAAACACAGCGAAAAGCGTCCGGCTGATTAGTTCAATTAAGGTGATGCGATACGAGGCAAGGCGTGGCGCCGGCGCCGCTTCATAACAAACCAAACTGTAAACCAGGATGAGAATTGATTGAGAAGCACCCAAAAACACTCACATAAACACACCTACACACAGTTGCATATACACATAAGCATACACACACACACACACTAACACACACACACACACCAACACACACACACACACCAACACCCACACACATACGAAATTAACACAAATTTTGCTTAGAAAAAAAGATGGAATTATATATATAAATATATATATATATATATAGAAATGTATAAACTGCAATAATTCAGTTTATGCGCGCTCTTGTCAAATTTGTATAAACTCGAGAAATATTTGTAGTAGAAATTAATTTGCATTAATTGTTTTTAAAATACAAGAAACAAAAAAAAAAAAAGAAAACGAAACAGCTGATGAAGCAAAGAAAATATGTAAACTCAGAAAAATTGAACGATCATTGATCATATTTTTATGTTCTAAACAATCAAAAATACATGATTAACACACGATCGTCGCAGTCTCATTTATGGCAGGCGCCGTCTCCAGACTGAAGCGAGTTGGAAACGCTTCCTCGCCGAGCATGCGACGATAGCAACTGACCAGCACGCTGTTGTTGTACAGGATTAGGGCATTGGCAAAGGGATTCTTGTGCAGCTGCTGCAGCGGCAACAGGCTGTGCAACGTGGTATCCAGCTCTGCAGTCACATCCTCGCTGAGCACGCGTTGTAGCTGCTGCAGCTGCTCCATGGCTTTAGCTTCGACGCAGAGACCACTTAACGTTATGGTTTGATTTTCAAATTCAGTTTTCTCGTAGATTTGCTCCGCCAGCAGCAGCAGCGCAGATGCCGCATAGTGGCTAAGGAACAGTAATGCTTGGAACACAATTTTCGCTGGGCGTTGCTCTAGCAGTGAGTCAACTAAAGCAACAAAGAAACGCCGCTGAACTTTGTAAAACGTTGACTCATCATTCGTGCTGGCAGGTGCGTAATCAAGCACGCGCATTATGTGATTGTTGCCATCGTAGAGCGAACACTTTGACGCCGTTTGCCAAAGCGGATCTAGCTCGAACGTCTGCAGCAGACGTAAGCGCAACAGCAGCACCGGCTCGGAGGAAAATAGGCTGCTCTGCAGCTGTCCAATTGGAGCCCCGCGACATGGTAGCAATTGTAGCTGCTTGGCATGCAGCTTGACGTGACTATAGCTGCGCAAGCCAGTGGGACACTTCTCCAGTTGATTAAACTCGCGACGCAGGCAATAGATTTGCTTCAGCAGATCGCCCTGACGCAGATGCTCGCGTTCCGTATAGGAGCCGCCATAAACGGGCACCGAGAAGCCCAAGGCCTTATTGATATCTGCCTGCTGGACGATGCACAGCTCCTCGGCCAGCGGTCGTACCTTGTAGCGATTGTAGTACATGGAGGAGACAACACCGCGCAGCTGATGCAGATGACGCAAATAGTAGCGATCCTTGGACTCGTACGCATAGATGCTGCCCTCGATGGCCTCCTCCTGCAGCTTGAGAAACAGTCGACAGGCGATGTTGTGCTGCAGCAGAAAATCGTTGGGTATTTGTGACTTGGCAAACAGAGGCATCACCATTGCATCGTTCGGCTGTGCGAGTCTCGCGCGCATGGCCTCCAACAGATGCGGCAGTCCATGCGCATCCTTCTGATAGCTGAGGCAGATAACATAGATTTCCGAATTGCCACGCTTCGATGTGGCCGGCTTAAAGATGTGCACTCGCTCGAATACACAGTTGAGCATAAACATAATTGACACGCTGCTCGCCTCGAAGAGCGTAAACATCTTGATAACAAAGTTTCCGCGCGGACTTAGTATATGGAGTGCACTCAGGATCTCTGCGAATAAGAGACGCGCCACAATCTCTTCCTGGCAATCGGGCTGGGCCGAGCAATCGATGGAGCCATCGGCTGTTATCAATTGTACACCAGCTGGCAAATCCTTGCCACAGATTTCCTTCATATGCTCGATG